>OX637528.1:0-27500 GCA_951799955.1 Apamea anceps | reverse complement strand
CGCGAACTTGAGTTTGTTTCGAACACCCCACCGCTGCACATGTGCGAGGCTGGCGTTGGCTTCACTCTCCAGATTCAAGGCTGTTTTACCGGAAAATATAAGGACCACGTCGTCTGCAAATGCCTGGCAGTATATATTCCTGTCCTGCAGTTCGTCCAGCAACGGGTTCAGGAGTATATTCCAGAACGTGGGCCCTGCGATCGATCCTTGTACGCACCCTTTTGAGGTCCTCTTCTCGTATTCGGCTCCAGCATATCTCACCGCCACCTTTCTATTCTCGAGGTAGTTTCCCACTAGTTTTCGGAGGTTTAGTGGACAGTGTTTCTCTACCAGACGACTTTTTATTGCTGGCCACCACGCACTGTCAAACGCCCCCTCTATGTCCAGCGAGACAACTACCACCAGGTTCTTCTCCTTCAACCTCAGGTCAATGTGTTGAACCATGTCGTACAGAGCGTCCTCCGTACTTCGCTGTGGCACAAATCCGTACTGCCTTGAGTTCATTTGCGGTAACATGTGCCACCTGAGTCTCCGCACCAGCATTTTCTCCAGGACTTTTCCAAGGACAGGCAGGAGTCCGATCGGTCGGTAGGATTTTGGATGGGTGTAGTTATCCTTTCCTGGTTTTCTTAGAACCACGACCGCCGCCTCCTTCCACTTTTCCGGGAAACAGGACAATTCGAGGCATTTATTAGTTATGGCCAAGAAGACTTGTTCATTGTTGCTTATGGCAGCTTCGCAAATATCCGCAGTGAACCCGTCAGGGCCCGGCGCCTTCTTCGGGTTAAAACTCCTTGATGCATACCTGAGCTCGGCAAGAGTGAACGGCGGATCCATTTCGTCCTCTGGTGTGCCTTCCTCTGAACGTGCCGCAGCTTCTCTTACATTGGTATGGTCGGTGTTGTCTTCCTTTTCATCATCGTCTGGGAAGAAGGTTTCCGCCAAGACCCTGGCAGATTCACCCGGATCTAATGCCTCACCATTTTGAACAATTGGCAGATCTTCATGCCTCTTCTTTGTCTTTATGATAACTCTATAAATGCCATCCCAAACACTCTCCTTGTCCTGCCTCCCGCAAAAGCTTTTCCAACTGTCAGTTTGTGCCTTCCTTGCTTGAGACTCATACTCTTCCTTTGCTTTCAGGTACTCCATCACGACCCATTCCCGACGACGTGGAGCTGCGCAACGGATTCTTCGCTTCTTCGTGCACATGGATTTTTTGAGCCGATCAAGTTCTTCGTTCCACCACGGTAAGTACGTTTTATTTATTTTCTTTATTTTAGGTACTATCTTGTCGCATGTTTCTGTAATAATTTTTGTTAATTCCCCTATACATTTCCCTAACCCTTCTGAACTATTAATATTATCTATGTATGTTTTATCAATTTTATTTTCAATCAATTCCCTAGTCAATTCTTCCCGAAAACGTTTCCAATCTGCTTTTTTTGTATTATATATCCTAGTATTACTATATTTAATTTTATTATCTATTCCTTTCTTTGCTGTGATTCTCAGTATTACCGCATTGTGGTCCGAGCTAGTCATGTCTGTGTCTACTCTCCATTCTTCCACATGTCTGAGCAAGTCATCTGAACAGGCCGTGATGTCTACAGTGCTCTTGTACCTTTTCCCCCCTCGTATGGTGTCGAATGTTGGGATGTTTCCGCAATTTAGCACATGGAGGTTCAGTTCGTCTAGGGTTCCAGATAAAAGTCTGCCCCTTTCGTCCTCTCTATCGCTTCCCCACCATGTGCTCCATGCGTTCACGTCTCCGCCTACCAGTAAGCTAGCCCCTTCTGTCTTCGTCACTATTTCCCTCAGCTGGTCGAGGTATGGTTCAATATCGAGGTAGTCCTCAAAGTAGACAGATGCTACCACGGTGGTGGTGCCCTCCACCGTCAGTCTCGCAACCGCTATGTTCTCGGTTGTCAGTGTCGGGCACACCACCACGCCCACCGCGCTGTCGAAAATGACTATAGCGGCCTTGATAACACTGTCTCCCGATTTGGTGGCTTGAACCATTCTTGTCCCGGGGTAGGTCTTCATTTCACCCTTTGCTCCAACATAGGGTTCTTGTACGAGGGCGTACCTAATTTTTCTGCGCCCGGCTTCGAGTATGAGTTCTTCCGTGGCCAGTTTCTTCCTCTGGAGGTTCGCCTGCACGACACGATAGGTCTCGATAGTGGGAGTAGTGTTTCCTGGAAGCGCCGGGGCCACCTTAGCAGTACGCCACCGACAGGCGCGCCAATGCGTCCCATTTCACCCGCACCGGGCACGCGCTGTCGAAGGCGTCATGGTCGGTCTTTTCATGTTTCGCTAACATGCAATTGTGGCACTTCGGCGCTTCCGCTGCCAGCCGCGACGGGCAGTCAGCGCGCAGGTGGGGGTCACCGCAGTGGGTGCAAAGGTCGGCGGGCTGCGTGCACAGCTTTCGACTATGGCCGAAGCGCAGGCAGCGAGTGCACTGCACCAGTGGCGACTGGTCCTGCACACGCACCCGCTGCAGGTCGATGTGCACGCGACCCGCCGAAGTCAGCCTCTGCCACACCATAGGGGACACCTGCAGGATGACATGGCAGGTATGGGGGTTCCTCGTCCTACGACGGTACTTCACCCCCATCCTCAAGTCCTCCGCCGGTATGTCCCCGAGCAGGTGGGCGTTCTGACGCTGTAGTGCCTCAGTGACCTCCACATCTGAGTGGCAGGAGAGAACGTCCCTAATGATAAGGAGCGGGTCCTTATTCTTTACCTCCTCTACCACCAGGTTCCCCGCTCTCCTTATTCTCTCCGCCACTCTGGCTAGCTCCTCCCTGGTCTTAAAGCCCATGACCACCTTTTGGTCCCTCGCTTTGCGCAGCCGCTCCACTCTCGTGCCTTCGCTCCTGGCATCGACCGCCGTTCTGAGCTTCTCAATGACCTCTGCACCGGTGTCCTGTTCATTAACGGATGATACGACTACCGAGTGAAGAGGCCCTTGGATGTGCTGCTTCGGACCGGCGGCCATTTCCGCGAAGGTAGGGCCCTGGCCTGCGACAAAGCGAGGGGCCTGTTGCAGACGCTCCGACAGAGCCCGTGTGTGCTGTTGGCATTCCTCCAACGCTTGGTTGTGCTGTTGGAGGTTTACCATGAGCTGCTTCATGAGCTCTGTCGGTTCGTCCGTGGTTGGCCCTGGGGCATTTCGCGCCTTTTCCGGTTCGGCGACCACCTCAGCTCCTTTTGCCCTCTCGACCTCCGCCTCCTTCACCAGCTGGTAGAGTCGTTCGACGGCCTTAGTTATTTCGTCCTTGATTTCCTTCTTTAGGTTTCGGGAACTTAAAAGCTGGATCTTAGCCTTTGAGAGACACGCCTTTGCCTCCGTGGTCCTATTTGCGTACCTCACGGGTGGCGCGTCTCGTGGTGAGCTCTGTTCGGTCACCTCTGGCTGCTTCGGTCCATCAAGCCTAGTCTGGTAGGAGAGCGTTAGCTTGGGCTTGGAAGCTTTCAGGGGGGTAGTTGTTTGGGCCCTCTTCGGTGGAGATGGAGTTTTGAGGGACTGTCCAGACTTCAGTCCATCAGCCTCCCACTCCCCAATGCTACGCCTGACCGACGGGCCAGCCTGCGCCAGTTGGGGCCTCCCCGCGTCTGCAGTCTGTTCCGAGGTCTTTGGCTTGTTTATCGGTGTCCTTATACCAAACATATTTGCTGGATTTCGGGTTACAGATGCCGAAGTGAGGAAGGGGGGACACTTGCGTCTGTACTGATTCCTGTAGAGAGGGGATCAGCAAAAGTAAAATTGATAAAAAAACGAGCCCTGTAAACAGGAGTCGGTCGAGTAAGTCAAAATCTGTCACTAGAACTCCCTCGGAGGCGGTAACTGTAAGAAAAAGCTATAATTTTTATAATTAATTAAAAGGTATTGTTGTATGCGTCGCTGGAAGAGCTAAATTTAGATTTTAATTTTTTGGCAAAAACCTAATGTCTACCCTCCTATAGACCAGAGGGCGGGTGGGTGGGGAAATTTTTTGCGAGCTAGACGCACGTGCGAGGTGTCAAAAGACGCGTCTCCGCGCGGGCTAGCGAGCTGTGCAGTTTCTGGAATTTATCCAGAACAAAAATCGGGAATTTTGCTGAAAAAACCTGTTTTACGGCCAAAATGTATGTGGAAAACACGAATAACACCACCAAAACGGGACTCGAGTTCGCGGAACGCGCACGGGAGTCCAGGTAAGGCAGGTAAGTATCTATTGAAATTACTAAAAATAGGGAATAATCTGGAATTTTGAAGAAAAATTTAAAAAAGTGTTCCTTAAAGGGAGTTTTAATGAAATTTTTGCAAGTCAAAAAACGAAAAAGTGTTTTTCGCGTAAATGTCAATTATCCCTAGTGGGAACGTTTCAGGGAGCTCAAAAAATATTTAATTTGCTGAAAACAGCTTGAAATTGCGTCACCGGGAAGCAAAGATATATAGTTTTATTCTAAAACACGTATCCCTTAGGTAGATTTTGGTCAATTGGTGTTATATATGAATAGCAAAATTTCTGAAATTTTTGAAGTTATATGCGAGCTAGGCGCACGGGCGAGGTGTCAAAAGACGCGTCTCCGCGCGGGCTAGCGAGCTGTGCAGTTTCTGGAATTTATCCAGAACAAAAATCGGGAATTTTGCTGAAAAAACCTGTTTTACGGCCAAAATGTATGTGGAAAACACGAATAACACCACCAAAACGGGACTCGAGTTCGCGGAACGCGCACGGGAGTCCAGGTAAGGCAGGTAAGTATCTATTGAAATTACTAAAAATAGGGAATAATCTGGAATTTTGAAGAAAAATTTAAAAAAGTGTTCCTTAAAGGGAGTTTTAATGAAATTTTTGCAAGTCAAAAAACGAAAAAGTGTTTTTCGCGTAAATGTCAATTATCCCTAGTGGGAACGTTTCAGGGAGCTCAAAAAATATTTAATTTGCTGAAAACAGCTTGAAATTGCGTCACCGGGAAGCAAAGATATATAGTTTTATTCTAAAACACGTATCCCTTAGGTAGATTTTGGTCAATTGGTGTTATATATGAAATGCAAAATTTCTGAAATTTTTGAAGTTATATGCGAGCTAGGCGCACGGGCGAGGTGTCAAAAGACGCGTCTCCGCGCGGGCTAGCGAGCTGTGCAGTTTCTGGAATTTATCCAGAACAAAAATCGGGAATTTTGCTGAAAAAACCTGTTTTACGGCCAAAATGTATGTGGAAAACACGAATAACACCACCAAAACGGGACTCGAGTTCGCGGAACGCGCACGGGAGTCCAGGTAAGGCAGGTAAGTATCTATTGAAATTACTAAAAATAGGGAATAATCTGGAATTTTGAAGAAAAATTTAAAAAAGTGTTCCTTAAAGGGAGTTTTAATGAAATTTTTGCAAGTCAAAAAACGAAAAAGTGTTTTTCGCGTAAATGTCAATTATCCCTAGTGGGAACGTTTCAGGGAGCTCAAAAAATATTTAATTTGCTGAAAACAGCTTGAAATTGCGTCACCGGGAAGCAAAGATATATAGTTTTATTCTAAAACACGTATCCCTTAGGTAGATTTTGGTCAATTGGTGTTATATATGAAATGCAAAATTTCTGAAATTTTTGAAGTTATATGCGAGCTAGGCGCACGGGCGAGGTGTCAAAAGACGCGTCTCCGCGCGGGCTAGCGAGCTGTGCAGTTTCTGGAATTTATCCAGAACAAAAATCGGGAATTTTGCTGAAAAAACCTGTTTTACGGCCAAAATGTATGTGGAAAACACGAATAACACCACCAAAACGGGACTCGAGTTCGCGGAACGCGCACGGGAGTCCAGGTAAGGCAGGTAAGTATCTATTGAAATTACTAAAAATAGGGAATAATCTGGAATTTTGAAGAAAAATTTAAAAAAGTGTTCCTTAAAGGGAGTTTTAATGAAATTTTTGCAAGTCAAAAAACGAAAAAGTGTTTTTCGCGTAAATGTCAATTATCCCTAGTGGGAACGTTTCAGGGAGCTCAAAAAATATTTAATTTGCTGAAAACAGCTTGAAATTGCGTCACCGGGAAGCAAAGATATATAGTTTTATTCTAAAACACGTATCCCTTAGGTAGATTTTGGTCAATTGGTGTTATATATGAAATGCAAAATTTCTGAAATTTTTGAAGTTATATGCGAGCTAGGCGCACGGGCGAGGTGTCAAAAGACGCGTCTCCGCGCGGGCTAGCGAGCTGTGCAGTTTCTGGAATTTATCCAGAACAAAAATCGGGAATTTTGCTGAAAAAACCTGTTTTACGGCCAAAATGTATGTGGAAAACACGAATAACACCACCAAAACGGGACTCGAGTTCGCGGAACGCGCACGGGAGTCCAGGTAAGGCAGGTAAGTATCTATTGAAATTACTAAAAATAGGGAATAATCTGGAATTTTGAAGAAAAATTTAAAAAAGTGTTCCTTAAAGGGAGTTTTAATGAAATTTTTGCAAGTCAAAAAACGAAAAAGTGTTTTTCGCGTAAATGTCAATTATCCCTAGTGGGAACGTTTCAGGGAGCTCAAAAAATATTTAATTTGCTGAAAACAGCTTGAAATTGCGTCACCGGGAAGCAAAGATATATAGTTTTATTCTAAAACACGTATCCCTTAGGTAGATTTTGGTCAATTGGTGTTATATATGAAATGCAAAATTTCTGAAATTTTTGAAGTTATATGCGAGCTAGGCGCACGGGCGAGGTGTCAAAAGACGCGTCTCCGCGCGGGCTAGCGAGCTGTGCAGTTTCTGGAATTTATCCAGAACAAAAATCGGGAATTTTGCTGAAAAAACCTGTTTTACGGCCAAAATGTATGTGGAAAACACGAATAACACCACCAAAACGGGACTCGAGTTCGCGGAACGCGCACGGGAGTCCAGGTAAGGCAGGTAAGTATCTATTGAAATTACTAAAAATAGGGAATAATCTGGAATTTTGAAGAAAAATTTAAAAAAGTGTTCCTTAAAGGGAGTTTTAATGAAATTTTTGCAAGTCAAAAAACGAAAAAGTGTTTTTCGCGTAAATGTCAATTATCCCTAGTGGGAACGTTTCAGGGAGCTCAAAAAATATTTAATTTGCTGAAAACAGCTTGAAATTGCGTCACCGGGAAGCAAAGATATATAGTTTTATTCTAAAACACGTATCCCTTAGGTAGATTTTGGTCAATTGGTGTTATATATGAAATGCAAAATTTCTGAAATTTTTGAAGTTATATGCGAGCTAGGCGCACGGGCGAGGTGTCAAAAGACGCGTCTCCGCGCGGGCTAGCGAGCTGTGCAGTTTCTGGAATTTATCCAGAACAAAAATCGGGAATTTTGCTGAAAAAACCTGTTTTACGGCCAAAATGTATGTGGAAAACACGAATAACACCACCAAAACGGGACTCGAGTTCGCGGAACGCGCACGGGAGTCCAGGTAAGGCAGGTAAGTATCTATTGAAATTACTAAAAATAGGGAATAATCTGGAATTTTGAAGAAAAATTTAAAAAAGTGTTCCTTAAAGGGAGTTTTAATGAAATTTTTGCAAGTCAAAAAACGAAAAAGTGTTTTTCGCGTAAATGTCAATTATCCCTAGTGGGAACGTTTCAGGGAGCTCAAAAAATATTTAATTTGCTGAAAACAGCTTGAAATTGCGTCACCGGGAAGCAAAGATATATAGTTTTATTCTAAAACACGTATCCCTTAGGTAGATTTTGGTCAATTGGTGTTATATATGAAATGCAAAATTTCTGAAATTTTTGAAGTTATATGCGAGCTAGGCGCACGGGCGAGGTGTCAAAAGACGCGTCTCCGCGCGGGCTAGCGAGCTGTGCAGTTTCTGGAATTTATCCAGAACAAAAATCGGGAATTTTGCTGAAAAAACCTGTTTTACGGCCAAAATGTATGTGGAAAACACGAATAACACCACCAAAACGGGACTCGAGTTCGCGGAACGCGCACGGGAGTCCAGGTAAGGCAGGTAAGTATCTATTGAAATTACTAAAAATAGGGAATAATCTGGAATTTTGAAGAAAAATTTAAAAAAGTGTTCCTTAAAGGGAGTTTTAATGAAATTTTTGCAAGTCAAAAAACGAAAAAGTGTTTTTCGCGTAAATGTCAATTATCCCTAGTGGGAACGTTTCAGGGAGCTCAAAAAATATTTAATTTGCTGAAAACAGCTTGAAATTGCGTCACCGGGAAGCAAAGATATATAGTTTTATTCTAAAACACGTATCCCTTAGGTAGATTTTGGTCAATTGGTGTTATATATGAAATGCAAAATTTCTGAAATTTTTGAAGTTATATGCGAGCTAGGCGCACGGGCGAGGTGTCAAAAGACGCGTCTCCGCGCGGGCTAGCGAGCTGTGCAGTTTCTGGAATTTATCCAGAACAAAAATCGGGAATTTTGCTGAAAAAACCTGTTTTACGGCCAAAATGTATGTGGAAAACACGAATAACACCACCAAAACGGGACTCGAGTTCGCGGAACGCGCACGGGAGTCCAGGTAAGGCAGGTAAGTATCTATTGAAATTACTAAAAATAGGGAATAATCTGGAATTTTGAAGAAAAATTTAAAAAAGTGTTCCTTAAAGGGAGTTTTAATGAAATTTTTGCAAGTCAAAAAACGAAAAAGTGTTTTTCGCGTAAATGTCAATTATCCCTAGTGGGAACGTTTCAGGGAGCTCAAAAAATATTTAATTTGCTGAAAACAGCTTGAAATTGCGTCACCGGGAAGCAAAGATATATAGTTTTATTCTAAAACACGTATCCCTTAGGTAGATTTTGGTCAATTGGTGTTATATATGAAATGCAAAATTTCTGAAATTTTTGAAGTTATATGCGAGCTAGGCGCACGGGCGAGGTGTCAAAAGACGCGTCTCCGCGCGGGCTAGCGAGCTGTGCAGTTTCTGGAATTTATCCAGAACAAAAATCGGGAATTTTGCTGAAAAAACCTGTTTTACGGCCAAAATGTATGTGGAAAACACGAATAACACCACCAAAACGGGACTCGAGTTCGCGGAACGCGCACGGGAGTCCAGGTAAGGCAGGTAAGTATCTATTGAAATTACTAAAAATAGGGAATAATCTGGAATTTTGAAGAAAAATTTAAAAAAGTGTTCCTTAAAGGGAGTTTTAATGAAATTTTTGCAAGTCAAAAAACGAAAAAGTGTTTTTCGCGTAAATGTCAATTATCCCTAGTGGGAACGTTTCAGGGAGCTCAAAAAATATTTAATTTGCTGAAAACAGCTTGAAATTGCGTCACCGGGAAGCAAAGATATATAGTTTTATTCTAAAACACGTATCCCTTAGGTAGATTTTGGTCAATTGGTGTTATATATGAAATGCAAAATTTCTGAAATTTTTGAAGTTATATGCGAGCTAGGCGCACGGGCGAGGTGTCAAAAGACGCGTCTCCGCGCGGGCTAGCGAGCTGTGCAGTTTCTGGAATTTATCCAGAACAAAAATCGGGAATTTTGCTGAAAAAACCTGTTTTACGGCCAAAATGTATGTGGAAAACACGAATAACACCACCAAAACGGGACTCGAGTTCGCGGAACGCGCACGGGAGTCCAGGTAAGGCAGGTAAGTATCTATTGAAATTACTAAAAATAGGGAATAATCTGGAATTTTGAAGAAAAATTTAAAAAAGTGTTCCTTAAAGGGAGTTTTAATGAAATTTTTGCAAGTCAAAAAACGAAAAAGTGTTTTTCGCGTAAATGTCAATTATCCCTAGTGGGAACGTTTCAGGGAGCTCAAAAAATATTTAATTTGCTGAAAACAGCTTGAAATTGCGTCACCGGGAAGCAAAGATATATAGTTTTATTCTAAAACACGTATCCCTTAGGTAGATTTTGGTCAATTGGTGTTATATATGAAATGCAAAATTTCTGAAATTTTTGAAGTTATATGCGAGCTAGGCGCACGGGCGAGGTGTCAAAAGACGCGTCTCCGCGCGGGCTAGCGAGCTGTGCAGTTTCTGGAATTTATCCAGAACAAAAATCGGGAATTTTGCTGAAAAAACCTGTTTTACGGCCAAAATGTATGTGGAAAACACGAATAACACCACCAAAACGGGACTCGAGTTCGCGGAACGCGCACGGGAGTCCAGGTAAGGCAGGTAAGTATCTATTGAAATTACTAAAAATAGGGAATAATCTGGAATTTTGAAGAAAAATTTAAAAAAGTGTTCCTTAAAGGGAGTTTTAATGAAATTTTTGCAAGTCAAAAAACGAAAAAGTGTTTTTCGCGTAAATGTCAATTATCCCTAGTGGGAACGTTTCAGGGAGCTCAAAAAATATTTAATTTGCTGAAAACAGCTTGAAATTGCGTCACCGGGAAGCAAAGATATATAGTTTTATTCTAAAACACGTATCCCTTAGGTAGATTTTGGTCAATTGGTGTTATATATGAAATGCAAAATTTCTGAAATTTTTGAAGTTATATGCGAGCTAGGCGCACGGGCGAGGTGTCAAAAGACGCGTCTCCGCGCGGGCTAGCGAGCTGTGCAGTTTCTGGAATTTATCCAGAACAAAAATCGGGAATTTTGCTGAAAAAACCTGTTTTACGGCCAAAATGTATGTGGAAAACACGAATAACACCACCAAAACGGGACTCGAGTTCGCGGAACGCGCACGGGAGTCCAGGTAAGGCAGGTAAGTATCTATTGAAATTACTAAAAATAGGGAATAATCTGGAATTTTGAAGAAAAATTTAAAAAAGTGTTCCTTAAAGGGAGTTTTAATGAAATTTTTGCAAGTCAAAAAACGAAAAAGTGTTTTTCGCGTAAATGTCAATTATCCCTAGTGGGAACGTTTCAGGGAGCTCAAAAAATATTTAATTTGCTGAAAACAGCTTGAAATTGCGTCACCGGGAAGCAAAGATATATAGTTTTATTCTAAAACACGTATCCCTTAGGTAGATTTTGGTCAATTGGTGTTATATATGAAATGCAAAATTTCTGAAATTTTTGAAGTTATATGCGAGCTAGGCGCACGGGCGAGGTGTCAAAAGACGCGTCTCCGCGCGGGCTAGCGAGCTGTGCAGTTTCTGGAATTTATCCAGAACAAAAATCGGGAATTTTGCTGAAAAAACCTGTTTTACGGCCAAAATGTATGTGGAAAACACGAATAACACCACCAAAACGGGACTCGAGTTCGCGGAACGCGCACGGGAGTCCAGGTAAGGCAGGTAAGTATCTATTGAAATTACTAAAAATAGGGAATAATCTGGAATTTTGAAGAAAAATTTAAAAAAGTGTTCCTTAAAGGGAGTTTTAATGAAATTTTTGCAAGTCAAAAAACGAAAAAGTGTTTTTCGCGTAAATGTCAATTATCCCTAGTGGGAACGTTTCAGGGAGCTCAAAAAATATTTAATTTGCTGAAAACAGCTTGAAATTGCGTCACCGGGAAGCAAAGATATATAGTTTTATTCTAAAACACGTATCCCTTAGGTAGATTTTGGTCAATTGGTGTTATATATGAAATGCAAAATTTCTGAAATTTTTGAAGTTATATGCGAGCTAGGCGCACGGGCGAGGTGTCAAAAGACGCGTCTCCGCGCGGGCTAGCGAGCTGTGCAGTTTCTGGAATTTATCCAGAACAAAAATCGGGAATTTTGCTGAAAAAACCTGTTTTACGGCCAAAATGTATGTGGAAAACACGAATAACACCACCAAAACGGGACTCGAGTTCGCGGAACGCGCACGGGAGTCCAGGTAAGGCAGGTAAGTATCTATTGAAATTACTAAAAATAGGGAATAATCTGGAATTTTGAAGAAAAATTTAAAAAAGTGTTCCTTAAAGGGAGTTTTAATGAAATTTTTGCAAGTCAAAAAACGAAAAAGTGTTTTTCGCGTAAATGTCAATTATCCCTAGTGGGAACGTTTCAGGGAGCTCAAAAAATATTTAATTTGCTGAAAACAGCTTGAAATTGCGTCACCGGGAAGCAAAGATATATAGTTTTATTCTAAAACACGTATCCCTTAGGTAGATTTTGGTCAATTGGTGTTATATATGAAATGCAAAATTTCTGAAATTTTTGAAGTTATATGCGAGCTAGGCGCACGGGCGAGGTGTCAAAAGACGCGTCTCCGCGCGGGCTAGCGAGCTGTGCAGTTTCTGGAATTTATCCAGAACAAAAATCGGGAATTTTGCTGAAAAAACCTGTTTTACGGCCAAAATGTATGTGGAAAACACGAATAACACCACCAAAACGGGACTCGAGTTCGCGGAACGCGCACGGGAGTCCAGGTAAGGCAGGTAAGTATCTATTGAAATTACTAAAAATAGGGAATAATCTGGAATTTTGAAGAAAAATTTAAAAAAGTGTTCCTTAAAGGGAGTTTTAATGAAATTTTTGCAAGTCAAAAAACGAAAAAGTGTTTTTCGCGTAAATGTCAATTATCCCTAGTGGGAACGTTTCAGGGAGCTCAAAAAATATTTAATTTGCTGAAAACAGCTTGAAATTGCGTCACCGGGAAGCAAAGATATATAGTTTTATTCTAAAACACGTATCCCTTAGGTAGATTTTGGTCAATTGGTGTTATATATGAAATGCAAAATTTCTGAAATTTTTGAAGTTATATGCGAGCTAGGCGCACGGGCGAGGTGTCAAAAGACGCGTCTCCGCGCGGGCTAGCGAGCTGTGCAGTTTCTGGAATTTATCCAGAACAAAAATCGGGAATTTTGCTGAAAAAACCTGTTTTACGGCCAAAATGTATGTGGAAAACACGAATAACACCACCAAAACGGGACTCGAGTTCGCGGAACGCGCACGGGAGTCCAGGTAAGGCAGGTAAGTATCTATTGAAATTACTAAAAATAGGGAATAATCTGGAATTTTGAAGAAAAATTTAAAAAAGTGTTCCTTAAAGGGAGTTTTAATGAAATTTTTGCAAGTCAAAAAACGAAAAAGTGTTTTTCGCGTAAATGTCAATTATCCCTAGTGGGAACGTTTCAGGGAGCTCAAAAAATATTTAATTTGCTGAAAACAGCTTGAAATTGCGTCACCGGGAAGCAAAGATATATAGTTTTATTCTAAAACACGTATCCCTTAGGTAGATTTTGGTCAATTGGTGTTATATATGAAATGCAAAATTTCTGAAATTTTTGAAGTTATATGCGAGCTAGGCGCACGGGCGAGGTGTCAAAAGACGCGTCTCCGCGCGGGCTAGCGAGCTGTGCAGTTTCTGGAATTTATCCAGAACAAAAATCGGGAATTTTGCTGAAAAAACCTGTTTTACGGCCAAAATGTATGTGGAAAACACGAATAACACCACCAAAACGGGACTCGAGTTCGCGGAACGCGCACGGGAGTCCAGGTAAGGCAGGTAAGTATCTATTGAAATTACTAAAAATAGGGAATAATCTGGAATTTTGAAGAAAAATTTAAAAAAGTGTTCCTTAAAGGGAGTTTTAATGAAATTTTTGCAAGTCAAAAAACGAAAAAGTGTTTTTCGCGTAAATGTCAATTATCCCTAGTGGGAACGTTTCAGGGAGCTCAAAAAATATTTAATTTGCTGAAAACAGCTTGAAATTGCGTCACCGGGAAGCAAAGATATATAGTTTTATTCTAAAACACGTATCCCTTAGGTAGATTTTGGTCAATTGGTGTTATATATGAAATGCAAAATTTCTGAAATTTTTGAAGTTATATGCGAGCTAGGCGCACGGGCGAGGTGTCAAAAGACGCGTCTCCGCGCGGGCTAGCGAGCTGTGCAGTTTCTGGAATTTATCCAGAACAAAAATCGGGAATTTTGCTGAAAAAACCTGTTTTACGGCCAAAATGTATGTGGAAAACACGAATAACACCACCAAAACGGGACTCGAGTTCGCGGAACGCGCACGGGAGTCCAGGTAAGGCAGGTAAGTATCTATTGAAATTACTAAAAATAGGGAATAATCTGGAATTTTGAAGAAAAATTTAAAAAAGTGTTCCTTAAAGGGAGTTTTAATGAAATTTTTGCAAGTCAAAAAACGAAAAAGTGTTTTTCGCGTAAATGTCAATTATCCCTAGTGGGAACGTTTCAGGGAGCTCAAAAAATATTTAATTTGCTGAAAACAGCTTGAAATTGCGTCACCGGGAAGCAAAGATATATAGTTTTATTCTAAAACACGTATCCCTTAGGTAGATTTTGGTCAATTGGTGTTATATATGAAATGCAAAATTTCTGAAATTTTTGAAGTTATATGCGAGCTAGGCGCACGGGCGAGGTGTCAAAAGACGCGTCTCCGCGCGGGCTAGCGAGCTGTGCAGTTTCTGGAATTTATCCAGAACAAAAATCGGGAATTTTGCTGAAAAAACCTGTTTTACGGCCAAAATGTATGTGGAAAACACGAATAACACCACCAAAACGGGACTCGAGTTCGCGGAACGCGCACGGGAGTCCAGGTAAGGCAGGTAAGTATCTATTGAAATTACTAAAAATAGGGAATAATCTGGAATTTTGAAGAAAAATTTAAAAAAGTGTTCCTTAAAGGGAGTTTTAATGAAATTTTTGCAAGTCAAAAAACGAAAAAGTGTTTTTCGCGTAAATGTCAATTATCCCTAGTGGGAACGTTTCAGGGAGCTCAAAAAATATTTAATTTGCTGAAAACAGCTTGAAATTGCGTCACCGGGAAGCAAAGATATATAGTTTTATTCTAAAACACGTATCCCTTAGGTAGATTTTGGTCAATTGGTGTTATATATGAAATGCAAAATTTCTGAAATTTTTGAAGTTATATGCGAGCTAGGCGCACGGGCGAGGTGTCAAAAGACGCGTCTCCGCGCGGGCTAGCGAGCTGTGCAGTTTCTGGAATTTATCCAGAACAAAAATCGGGAATTTTGCTGAAAAAACCTGTTTTACGGCCAAAATGTATGTGGAAAACACGAATAACACCACCAAAACGGGACTCGAGTTCGCGGAACGCGCACGGGAGTCCAGGTAAGGCAGGTAAGTATCTATTGAAATTACTAAAAATAGGGAATAATCTGGAATTTTGAAGAAAAATTTAAAAAAGTGTTCCTTAAAGGGAGTTTTAATGAAATTTTTGCAAGTCAAAAAACGAAAAAGTGTTTTTCGCGTAAATGTCAATTATCCCTAGTGGGAACGTTTCAGGGAGCTCAAAAAATATTTAATTTGCTGAAAACAGCTTGAAATTGCGTCACCGGGAAGCAAAGATATATAGTTTTATTCTAAAACACGTATCCCTTAGGTAGATTTTGGTCAATTGGTGTTATATATGAAATGCAAAATTTCTGAAATTTTTGAAGTTATATGCGAGCTAGGCGCACGGGCGAGGTGTCAAAAGACGCGTCTCCGCGCGGGCTAGCGAGCTGTGCAGTTTCTGGAATTTATCCAGAACAAAAATCGGGAATTTTGCTGAAAAAACCTGTTTTACGGCCAAAATGTATGTGGAAAACACGAATAACACCACCAAAACGGGACTCGAGTTCGCGGAACGCGCACGGGAGTCCAGGTAAGGCAGGTAAGTATCTATTGAAATTACTAAAAATAGGGAATAATCTGGAATTTTGAAGAAAAATTTAAAAAAGTGTTCCTTAAAGGGAGTTTTAATGAAATTTTTGCAAGTCAAAAAACGAAAAAGTGTTTTTCGCGTAAATGTCAATTATCCCTAGTGGGAACGTTTCAGGGAGCTCAAAAAATATTTAATTTGCTGAAAACAGCTTGAAATTGCGTCACCGGGAAGCAAAGATATATAGTTTTATTCTAAAACACGTATCCCTTAGGTAGATTTTGGTCAATTGGTGTTATATATGAAATGCAAAATTTCTGAAATTTTTGAAGTTATATGCGAGCTAGGCGCACGGGCGAGGTGTCAAAAGACGCGTCTCCGCGCGGGCTAGCGAGCTGTGCAGTTTCTGGAATTTATCCAGAACAAAAATCGGGAATTTTGCTGAAAAAACCTGTTTTACGGCCAAAATGTATGTGGAAAACACGAATAACACCACCAAAACGGGACTCGAGTTCGCGGAACGCGCACGGGAGTCCAGGTAAGGCAGGTAAGTATCTATTGAAATTACTAAAAATAGGGAATAATCTGGAATTTTGAAGAAAAATTTAAAAAAGTGTTCCTTAAAGGGAGTTTTAATGAAATTTTTGCAAGTCAAAAAACGAAAAAGTGTTTTTCGCGTAAATGTCAATTATCCCTAGTGGGAACGTTTCAGGGAGCTCAAAAAATATTTAATTTGCTGAAAACAGCTTGAAATTGCGTCACCGGGAAGCAAAGATATATAGTTTTATTCTAAAACACGTATCCCTTAGGTAGATTTTGGTCAATTGGTGTTATATATGAAATGCAAAATTTCTGAAATTTTTGAAGTTATATGCGAGCTAGGCGCACGGGCGAGGTGTCAAAAGACGCGTCTCCGCGCGGGCTAGCGAGCTGTGCAGTTTCTGGAATTTATCCAGAACAAAAATCGGGAATTTTGCTGAAAAAACCTGTTTTACGGCCAAAATGTATGTGGAAAACACGAATAACACCACCAAAACGGGACTCGAGTTCGCGGAACGCGCACGGGAGTCCAGGTAAGGCAGGTAAGTATCTATTGAAATTACTAAAAATAGGGAATAATCTGGAATTTTGAAGAAAAATTTAAAAAAGTGTTCCTTAAAGGGAGTTTTAATGAAATTTTTGCAAGTCAAAAAACGAAAAAGTGTTTTTCGCGTAAATGTCAATTATCCCTAGTGGGAACGTTTCAGGGAGCTCAAAAAATATTTAATTTGCTGAAAACAGCTTGAAATTGCGTCACCGGGAAGCAAAGATATATAGTTTTATTCTAAAACACGTATCCCTTAGGTAGATTTTGGTCAATTGGTGTTATATATGAAATGCAAAATTTCTGAAATTTTTGAAGTTATATGCGAGCTAGGCGCACGGGCGAGGTGTCAAAAGACGCGTCTCCGCGCGGGCTAGCGAGCTGTGCAGTTTCTGGAATTTATCCAGAACAAAAATCGGGAATTTTGCTGAAAAAACCTGTTTTACGGCCAAAATGTATGTGGAAAACACGAATAACACCACCAAAACGGGACTCGAGTTCGCGGAACGCGCACGGGAGTCCAGGTAAGGCAGGTAAGTATCTATTGAAATTACTAAAAATAGGGAATAATCTGGAATTTTGAAGAAAAATTTAAAAAAGTGTTCCTTAAAGGGAGTTTTAATGAAATTTTTGCAAGTCAAAAAACGAAAAAGTGTTTTTCGCGTAAATGTCAATTATCCCTAGTGGGAACGTTTCAGGGAGCTCAAAAAATATTTAATTTGCTGAAAACAGCTTGAAATTGCGTCACCGGGAAGCAAAGATATATAGTTTTATTCTAAAACACGTATCCCTTAGGTAGATTTTGGTCAATTGGTGTTATATATGAAATGCAAA
Organism: Apamea anceps; assembly: GCA_951799955.1. Lineage (NCBI taxonomy): Eukaryota > Metazoa > Arthropoda > Insecta > Lepidoptera > Noctuidae > Apamea > Apamea anceps. The sequence goes on along the minus strand of OX637528.1, from coordinate 10,147 downwards.
ATTTCTGAAATTTTTGAAGTTATATGCGAGCTAGGCGCACGGGCGAGGTGTCAAAAGACGCGTCTCCGCGCGGGCTAGCGAGCTGTGCAGTTTCTGGAATTTATCCAGAACAAAAATCGGGAATTTTGCTGAAAAAACCTGTTTTACGGCCAAAATGTATGTGGAAAACACGAATAACACCACCAAAACGGGACTCGAGTTCGCGGAACGCGCACGGGAGTCCAGGTAAGGCAGGTAAGTATCTATTGAAATTACTAAAAATAGGGAATAATCTGGAATTTTGAAGAAAAATTTAAAAAAGTGTTCCTTAAAGGGAGTTTTAATGAAATTTTTGCAAGTCAAAAAACGAAAAAGTGTTTTTCGCGTAAATGTCAATTATCCCTAGTGGGAACGTTTCAGGGAGCTCAAAAAATATTTAATTTGCTGAAAACAGCTTGAAATTGCGTCACCGGGAAGCAAAGATATATAGTTTTATTCTAAAACACGTATCCCTTTTTTTTTTTTTTTTTTTTTTTTTTTTTTTTGAGGATGGGAAATCATCAAATGACTCCTCCCGCTCTGGGTGGAGCAGGAGGGAGTGTCAGACTCTTACTGACTAAAACCCACCCGTGTTCCTTCCTTAGCCCTTTATGTTCCAGGGCAGCGGTAACCCTTTCGGACAATCCCGCTACCCTGGCAGGCTACGGCCCTATGGGGCCCCGTCACTCATGCTGACATCTCTTTGAGGCGCGCGTGGAACACAACACGCCGTCCGGCACGGGCCTGGTCCTGATCGGACGGTGAGTTACCCATTACTCACCGCCCGCAGGCCCGCGCCTACGGTGGCCGGGAATCGTCACGCGGCTCCCGACGCCCGGAGCGTCTCCCGCGGCGGCTGAGGCGTGAGGTGCGCAAGGCGCGTTCTCTCGCCCACCCCGCCACCTCCTTCGCTAGCATGACTGCTTCGCAGAAGGAGGTGACTGCCTCCCACTCCCTTTCGCCCCGGACCATGGCTTGAACCAGGGCCGGACGCGAGAGGTCGCCGCCGCTGCCGATCGCCTCTACGAGGACACGGCGGTGCTCTGCCCAAGCAGGGCAGACCTCCACCGTGTGCTCCACCGTGTCCTCTGGGCGATCCTGACAGTGGTGACACCCGGGCGTCTCCTCCCGCCTGATTATGTGCAGGAACCTCCCGAAACATCCGTGTCCGGAGAGGACCTGCGTCAGGCGGTAGGTGAGAACGCCGTGACGTCTCTCTAGCCACTCCTCAAAGAGGGGTCTTACCGCCGCTATCGTGGCGTGCCCTAACACGTATCCCTTAGGTAGATTTTGGTCAATTGGTGTTATATATGAAATGCAAAATTTCTGAAATTTTTGAAGTTATATGCGAGCTAGGCGCACGGGCGAGGTGTCAAAAGACGCGTCTCCGCGCGGGCTAGCGAGCTGTGCAGTTTCTGGAATTTATCCAGAACAAAAATCGGGAATTTTGCTGAAAAAACCTGTTTTACGGCCAAAATGTATGTGGAAAACACGAATAACACCACCAAAACGGGACTCGAGTTCGCGGAACGCGCACGGGAGTCCAGGTAAGGCAGGTAAGTATCTATTGAAATTACTAAAAATAGGGAATAATCTGGAATTTTGAAGAAAAATTTAAAAAAGTGTTCCTTAAAGGGAGTTTTAATGAAATTTTTGCAAGTCAAAAAACGAAAAAGTGTTTTTCGCGTAAATGTCAATTATCCCTAGTGGGAACGTTTCAGGGAGCTCAAAAAATATTTAATTTGCTGAAAACAGCTTGAAATTGCGTCACCGGGAAGCAAAGATATATAGTTTTATTCTAAAACACGTATCCCTTAGGTAGATTTTGGTCAATTGGTGTTATATATGAAATGCAAAATTTCTGAAATTTTTGAAGTTATATGCGAGCTAGGCGCACGGGCGAGGTGTCAAAAGACGCGTCTCCGCGCGGGCTAGCGAGCTGTGCAGTTTCTGGAATTTATCCAGAACAAAAATCGGGAATTTTGCTGAAAAAACCTGTTTTACGGCCAAAATGTATGTGGAAAACACGAATAACACCACCAAAACGGGACTCGAGTTCGCGGAACGCGCACGGGAGTCCAGGTAAGGCAGGTAAGTATCTATTGAAATTACTAAAAATAGGGAATAATCTGGAATTTTGAAGAAAAATTTAAAAAAGTGTTCCTTAAAGGGAGTTTTAATGAAATTTTTGCAAGTCAAAAAACGAAAAAGTGTTTTTCGCGTAAATGTCAATTATCCCTAGTGGGAACGTTTCAGGGAGCTCAAAAAATATTTAATTTGCTGAAAACAGCTTGAAATTGCGTCACCGGGAAGCAAAGATATATAGTTTTATTCTAAAACACGTATCCCTTAGGTAGATTTTGGTCAATTGGTGTTATATATGAAATGCAAAATTTCTGAAATTTTTGAAGTTATATGCGAGCTAGGCGCACGGGCGAGGTGTCAAAAGACGCGTCTCCGCGCGGGCTAGCGAGCTGTGCAGTTTCTGGAATTTATCCAGAACAAAAATCGGGAATTTTGCTGAAAAAACCTGTTTTACGGCCAAAATGTATGTGGAAAACACGAATAACACCACCAAAACGGGACTCGAGTTCGCGGAACGCGCACGGGAGTCCAGGTAAGGCAGGTAAGTATCTATTGAAATTACTAAAAATAGGGAATAATCTGGAATTTTGAAGAAAAATTTAAAAAAGTGTTCCTTAAAGGGAGTTTTAATGAAATTTTTGCAAGTCAAAAAACGAAAAAGTGTTTTTCGCGTAAATGTCAATTATCCCTAGTGGGAACGTTTCAGGGAGCTCAAAAAATATTTAATTTGCTGAAAACAGCTTGAAATTGCGTCACCGGGAAGCAAAGATATATAGTTTTATTCTAAAACACGTATCCCTTAGGTAGATTTTGGTCAATTGGTGTTATATATGAAATGCAAAATTTCTGAAATTTTTGAAGTTATATGCGAGCTAGGCGCACGGGCGAGGTGTCAAAAGACGCGTCTCCGCGCGGGCTAGCGAGCTGTGCAGTTTCTGGAATTTATCCAGAACAAAAATCGGGAATTTTGCTGAAAAAACCTGTTTTACGGCCAAAATGTATGTGGAAAACACGAATAACACCACCAAAACGGGACTCGAGTTCGCGGAACGCGCACGGGAGTCCAGGTAAGGCAGGTAAGTATCTATTGAAATTACTAAAAATAGGGAATAATCTGGAATTTTGAAGAAAAATTTAAAAAAGTGTTCCTTAAAGGGAGTTTTAATGAAATTTTTGCAAGTCAAAAAACGAAAAAGTGTTTTTCGCGTAAATGTCAATTATCCCTAGTGGGAACGTTTCAGGGAGCTCAAAAAATATTTAATTTGCTGAAAACAGCTTGAAATTGCGTCACCGGGAAGCAAAGATATATAGTTTTATTCTAAAACACGTATCCCTTAGGTAGATTTTGGTCAATTGGTGTTATATATGAAATGCAAAATTTCTGAAATTTTTGAAGTTATATGCGAGCTAGGCGCACGGGCGAGGTGTCAAAAGACGCGTCTCCGCGCGGGCTAGCGAGCTGTGCAGTTTCTGGAATTTATCCAGAACAAAAATCGGGAATTTTGCTGAAAAAACCTGTTTTACGGCCAAAATGTATGTGGAAAACACGAATAACACCACCAAAACGGGACTCGAGTTCGCGGAACGCGCACGGGAGTCCAGGTAAGGCAGGTAAGTATCTATTGAAATTACTAAAAATAGGGAATAATCTGGAATTTTGAAGAAAAATTTAAAAAAGTGTTCCTTAAAGGGAGTTTTAATGAAATTTTTGCAAGTCAAAAAACGAAAAAGTGTTTTTCGCGTAAATGTCAATTATCCCTAGTGGGAACGTTTCAGGGAGCTCAAAAAATATTTAATTTGCTGAAAACAGCTTGAAATTGCGTCACCGGGAAGCAAAGATATATAGTTTTATTCTAAAACACGTATCCCTTAGGTAGATTTTGGTCAATTGGTGTTATATATGAAATGCAAAATTTCTGAAATTTTTGAAGTTATATGCGAGCTAGGCGCACGGGCGAGGTGTCAAAAGACGCGTCTCCGCGCGGGCTAGCGAGCTGTGCAGTTTCTGGAATTTATCCAGAACAAAAATCGGGAATTTTGCTGAAAAAACCTGTTTTACGGCCAAAATGTATGTGGAAAACACGAATAACACCACCAAAACGGGACTCGAGTTCGCGGAACGCGCACGGGAGTCCAGGTAAGGCAGGTAAGTATCTATTGAAATTACTAAAAATAGGGAATAATCTGGAATTTTGAAGAAAAATTTAAAAAAGTGTTCCTTAAAGGGAGTTTTAATGAAATTTTTGCAAGTCAAAAAACGAAAAAGTGTTTTTCGCGTAAATGTCAATTATCCCTAGTGGGAACGTTTCAGGGAGCTCAAAAAATATTTAATTTGCTGAAAACAGCTTGAAATTGCGTCACCGGGAAGCAAAGATATATAGTTTTATTCTAAAACACGTATCCCTTAGGTAGATTTTGGTCAATTGGTGTTATATATGAAATGCAAAATTTCTGAAATTTTTGAAGTTATATGCGAGCTAGGCGCACGGGCGAGGTGTCAAAAGACGCGTCTCCGCGCGGGCTAGCGAGCTGTGCAGTTTCTGGAATTTATCCAGAACAAAAATCGGGAATTTTGCTGAAAAAACCTGTTTTACGGCCAAAATGTATGTGGAAAACACGAATAACACCACCAAAACGGGACTCGAGTTCGCGGAACGCGCACGGGAGTCCAGGTAAGGCAGGTAAGTATCTATTGAAATTACTAAAAATAGGGAATAATCTGGAATTTTGAAGAAAAATTTAAAAAAGTGTTCCTTAAAGGGAGTTTTAATGAAATTTTTGCAAGTCAAAAAACGAAAAAGTGTTTTTCGCGTAAATGTCAATTATCCCTAGTGGGAACGTTTCAGGGAGCTCAAAAAATATTTAATTTGCTGAAAACAGCTTGAAATTGCGTCACCGGGAAGCAAAGATATATAGTTTTATTCTAAAACACGTATCCCTTAGGTAGATTTTGGTCAATTGGTGTTATATATGAAATGCAAAATTTCTGAAATTTTTGAAGTTATATGCGAGCTAGGCGCACGGGCGAGGTGTCAAAAGACGCGTCTCCGCGCGGGCTAGCGAGCTGTGCAGTTTCTGGAATTTATCCAGAACAAAAATCGGGAATTTTGCTGAAAAAACCTGTTTTACGGCCAAAATGTATGTGGAAAACACGAATAACACCACCAAAACGGGACTCGAGTTCGCGGAACGCGCACGGGAGTCCAGGTAAGGCAGGTAAGTATCTATTGAAATTACTAAAAATAGGGAATAATCTGGAATTTTGAAGAAAAATTTAAAAAAGTGTTCCTTAAAGGGAGTTTTAATGAAATTTTTGCAAGTCAAAAAACGAAAAAGTGTTTTTCGCGTAAATGTCAATTATCCCTAGTGGGAACGTTTCAGGGAGCTCAAAAAATATTTAATTTGCTGAAAACAGCTTGAAATTGCGTCACCGGGAAGCAAAGATATATAGTTTTATTCTAAAACACGTATCCCTTAGGTAGATTTTGGTCAATTGGTGTTATATATGAAATGCAAAATTTCTGAAATTTTTGAAGTTATATGCGAGCTAGGCGCACGGGCGAGGTGTCAAAAGACGCGTCTCCGCGCGGGCTAGCGAGCTGTGCAGTTTCTGGAATTTATCCAGAACAAAAATCGGGAATTTTGCTGAAAAAACCTGTTTTACGGCCAAAATGTATGTGGAAAACACGAATAACACCACCAAAACGGGACTCGAGTTCGCGGAACGCGCACGGGAGTCCAGGTAAGGCAGGTAAGTATCTATTGAAATTACTAAAAATAGGGAATAATCTGGAATTTTGAAGAAAAATTTAAAAAAGTGTTCCTTAAAGGGAGTTTTAATGAAATTTTTGCAAGTCAAAAAACGAAAAAGTGTTTTTCGCGTAAATGTCAATTATCCCTAGTGGGAACGTTTCAGGGAGCTCAAAAAATATTTAATTTGCTGAAAACAGCTTGAAATTGCGTCACCGGGAAGCAAAGATATATAGTTTTATTCTAAAACACGTATCCCTTAGGTAGATTTTGGTCAATTGGTGTTATATATGAAATGCAAAATTTCTGAAATTTTTGAAGTTATATGCGAGCTAGGCGCACGGGCGAGGTGTCAAAAGACGCGTCTCCGCGCGGGCTAGCGAGCTGTGCAGTTTCTGGAATTTATCCAGAACAAAAATCGGGAATTTTGCTGAAAAAACCTGTTTTACGGCCAAAATGTATGTGGAAAACACGAATAACACCACCAAAACGGGACTCGAGTTCGCGGAACGCGCACGGGAGTCCAGGTAAGGCAGGTAAGTATCTATTGAAATTACTAAAAATAGGGAATAATCTGGAATTTTGAAGAAAAATTTAAAAAAGTGTTCCTTAAAGGGAGTTTTAATGAAATTTTTGCAAGTCAAAAAACGAAAAAGTGTTTTTCGCGTAAATGTCAATTATCCCTAGTGGGAACGTTTCAGGGAGCTCAAAAAATATTTAATTTGCTGAAAACAGCTTGAAATTGCGTCACCGGGAAGCAAAGATATATAGTTTTATTCTAAAACACGTATCCCTTAGGTAGATTTTGGTCAATTGGTGTTATATATGAAATGCAAAATTTCTGAAATTTTTGAAGTTATATGCGAGCTAGGCGCACGGGCGAGGTGTCAAAAGACGCGTCTCCGCGCGGGCTAGCGAGCTGTGCAGTTTCTGGAATTTATCCAGAACAAAAATCGGGAATTTTGCTGAAAAAACCTGTTTTACGGCCAAAATGTATGTGGAAAACACGAATAACACCACCAAAACGGGACTCGAGTTCGCGGAACGCGCACGGGAGTCCAGGTAAGGCAGGTAAGTATCTATTGAAATTACTAAAAATAGGGAATAATCTGGAATTTTGAAGAAAAATTTAAAAAAGTGTTCCTTAAAGGGAGTTTTAATGAAATTTTTGCAAGTCAAAAAACGAAAAAGTGTTTTTCGCGTAAATGTCAATTATCCCTAGTGGGAACGTTTCAGGGAGCTCAAAAAATATTTAATTTGCTGAAAACAGCTTGAAATTGCGTCACCGGGAAGCAAAGATATATAGTTTTATTCTAAAACACGTATCCCTTAGGTAGATTTTGGTCAATTGGTGTTATATATGAAATGCAAAATTTCTGAAATTTTTGAAGTTATATGCGAGCTAGGCGCACGGGCGAGGTGTCAAAAGACGCGTCTCCGCGCGGGCTAGCGAGCTGTGCAGTTTCTGGAATTTATCCAGAACAAAAATCGGGAATTTTGCTGAAAAAACCTGTTTTACGGCCAAAATGTATGTGGAAAACACGAATAACACCACCAAAACGGGACTCGAGTTCGCGGAACGCGCACGGGAGTCCAGGTAAGGCAGGTAAGTATCTATTGAAATTACTAAAAATAGGGAATAATCTGGAATTTTGAAGAAAAATTTAAAAAAGTGTTCCTTAAAGGGAGTTTTAATGAAATTTTTGCAAGTCAAAAAACGAAAAAGTGTTTTTCGCGTAAATGTCAATTATCCCTAGTGGGAACGTTTCAGGGAGCTCAAAAAATATTTAATTTGCTGAAAACAGCTTGAAATTGCGTCACCGGGAAGCAAAGATATATAGTTTTATTCTAAAACACGTATCCCTTAGGTAGATTTTGGTCAATTGGTGTTATATATGAAATGCAAAATTTCTGAAATTTTTGAAGTTATATGCGAGCTAGGCGCACGGGCGAGGTGTCAAAAGACGCGTCTCCGCGCGGGCTAGCGAGCTGTGCAGTTTCTGGAATTTATCCAGAACAAAAATCGGGAATTTTGCTGAAAAAACCTGTTTTACGGCCAAAATGTATGTGGAAAACACGAATAACACCACCAAAACGGGACTCGAGTTCGCGGAACGCGCACGGGAGTCCAGGTAAGGCAGGTAAGTATCTATTGAAATTACTAAAAATAGGGAATAATCTGGAATTTTGAAGAAAAATTTAAAAAAGTGTTCCTTAAAGGGAGTTTTAATGAAATTTTTGCAAGTCAAAAAACGAAAAAGTGTTTTTCGCGTAAATGTCAATTATCCCTAGTGGGAACGTTTCAGGGAGCTCAAAAAATATTTAATTTGCTGAAAACAGCTTGAAATTGCGTCACCGGGAAGCAAAGATATATAGTTTTATTCTAAAACACGTATCCCTTAGGTAGATTTTGGTCAATTGGTGTTATATATGAAATGCAAAATTTCTGAAATTTTTGAAGTTATATGCGAGCTAGGCGCACGGGCGAGGTGTCAAAAGACGCGTCTCCGCGCGGGCTAGCGAGCTGTGCAGTTTCTGGAATTTATCCAGAACAAAAATCGGGAATTTTGCTGAAAAAACCTGTTTTACGGCCAAAATGTATGTGGAAAACACGAATAACACCACCAAAACGGGACTCGAGTTCGCGGAACGCGCACGGGAGTCCAGGTAAGGCAGGTAAGTATCTATTGAAATTACTAAAAATAGGGAATAATCTGGAATTTTGAAGAAAAATTTAAAAAAGTGTTCCTTAAAGGGAGTTTTAATGAAATTTTTGCAAGTCAAAAAACGAAAAAGTGTTTTTCGCGTAAATGTCAATTATCCCTAGTGGGAACGTTTCAGGGAGCTCAAAAAATATTTAATTTGCTGAAAACAGCTTGAAATTGCGTCACCGGGAAGCAAAGATATATAGTTTTATTCTAAAACACGTATCCCTTAGGTAGATTTTGGTCAATTGGTGTTATATATGAAATGCAAAATTTCTGAAATTTTTGAAGTTATATGCGAGCTAGGCGCACGGGCGAGGTGTCAAAAGACGCGTCTCCGCGCGGGCTAGCGAGCTGTGCAGTTTCTGGAATTTATCCAGAACAAAAATCGGGAATTTTGCTGAAAAAACCTGTTTTACGGCCAAAATGTATGTGGAAAACACGAATAACACCACCAAAACGGGACTCGAGTTCGCGGAACGCGCACGGGAGTCCAGGTAAGGCAGGTAAGTATCTATTGAAATTACTAAAAATAGGGAATAATCTGGAATTTTGAAGAAAAATTTAAAAAAGTGTTCCTTAAAGGGAGTTTTAATGAAATTTTTGCAAGTCAAAAAACGAAAAAGTGTTTTTCGCGTAAATGTCAATTATCCCTAGTGGGAACGTTTCAGGGAGCTCAAAAAATATTTAATTTGCTGAAAACAGCTTGAAATTGCGTCACCGGGAAGCAAAGATATATAGTTTTATTCTAAAACACGTATCCCTTAGGTAGATTTTGGTCAATTGGTGTTATATATGAAATGCAAAATTTCTGAAATTTTTGAAGTTATATGCGAGCTAGGCGCACGGGCGAGGTGTCAAAAGACGCGTCTCCGCGCGGGCTAGCGAGCTGTGCAGTTTCTGGAATTTATCCAGAACAAAAATCGGGAATTTTGCTGAAAAAACCTGTTTTACGGCCAAAATGTATGTGGAAAACACGAATAACACCACCAAAACGGGACTCGAGTTCGCGGAACGCGCACGGGAGTCCAGGTAAGGCAGGTAAGTATCTATTGAAATTACTAAAAATAGGGAATAATCTGGAATTTTGAAGAAAAATTTAAAAAAGTGTTCCTTAAAGGGAGTTTTAATGAAATTTTTGCAAGTCAAAAAACGAAAAAGTGTTTTTCGCGTAAATGTCAATTATCCCTAGTGGGAACGTTTCAGGGAGCTCAAAAAATATTTAATTTGCTGAAAACAGCTTGAAATTGCGTCACCGGGAAGCAAAGATATATAGTTTTATTCTAAAACACGTATCCCTTAGGTAGATTTTGGTCAATTGGTGTTATATATGAAATGCAAAATTTCTGAAATTTTTGAAGTTATATGCGAGCTAGGCGCACGGGCGAGGTGTCAAAAGACGCGTCTCCGCGCGGGCTAGCGAGCTGTGCAGTTTCTGGAATTTATCCAGAACAAAAATCGGGAATTTTGCTGAAAAAACCTGTTTTACGGCCAAAATGTATGTGGAAAACACGAATAACACCACCAAAACGGGACTCGAGTTCGCGGAACGCGCACGGGAGTCCAGGTAAGGCAGGTAAGTATCTATT